>JAJMHQ010000002.1:824880-845516 GCA_030583255.1 Metschnikowia kunwiensis
GAAATTTATTTAGTGGCTGTTTTCGTATATGAACTTACAGACTTGCCCCCCCCCCCCTCGTACTCAACTGACGAGAAGTTACTATCAACAATGTAGACAGCTTTCGAACGCCACTCTTCAGTCGGGCTTACCTGAACGCTTTGCCTCCGATGAACTTCGGAAAGTCGAGGTGGACATCATTTACTTTTTCTTGTGAATTTCAATTTGTATTTCAGCTGCATTGGCTGATTTCTAAGTGGTACCGGCCCGAGAATGTCAAAGGCGTCATCAACCGAATTTTTTGAAACGTTGTGTCGTGTCCTCAAGGGGGGAACTTACGAAACTTTGAGAACATTACCATACGGCTTTCAAGAGAGCTCTTAATTAAATCCTACACATTTTCGAGATCGACTTGTAACTTACATTTCTCGTTCACTAGTACTAAAAATTTACTCCGCGTTGTTTGCGGTTTTACTGTCCACAACTTGCAAGTACTCGTAGAAGAAAGCAACAACTCTCAAATGGTTGTCCATATCTATCTTTTCGTCCACACTATGCACTTTGAAGTCATCAGTGAAGCTTTGGGAGAAAAATGGAGTGTAGCGGAAAATGTTTTTCGTCAAGTTCCAGTAATGTCTTGTGTCAGTGTTACCGGTCATGATGGCTGGAGCAACAATAATTGGCTCCTTCATTTCGGGGTAGACAAGGTCTTCATAGATATGCCTCGTGACGCCTGCCAAGTTCTTCCATACATTATCATCAACTGGTGTGCGTGGTGCAACTTCCAAGCTTTTACCCGCATCTCTGACCACAAACTCGCCATTTCCAGACGGTTCAATGATGGTTCTATTACCAGCTTTGACACCAAGGCCATGTCTCTTGGAAACCTCGACCACACGAGCAACAAAGTGATCAAAAACCTCCTGAACGTTACTCTCAATAGCAACTCTGTGGTTGGTCAACAACTTCACACTCTCAGGCAACGCATTCACTTTCTCTCCTCCTCGGACGATATCCATAGACTGCGAGGTTTGCACCAAGTATTTGGTTCCCTTGAAGTTCGTCAAGACCTTCACCACATATGAGTTTGCGAGTTTATCGTAGCCAGCACGCAAGATCGATTTACGGAGCTTGGTGCTCATGGAGGTTCCAGCATGCTTGGCAAGGCATTGCATGTAGTCGAAAGTTGGGTTCTTGGGTGAGAATACAGGTTCATACTGGTCCCTTTCAATGAGCATCTGCAACTCACCCATGATTCCGATGGATGTGTGATCTGGTGGGATCGAAGAATGACCACCGGGTGTGATGAGCTCGGCCCACACATCCAAGTACCCTTTTTCTCCGGTTCCTGGCATGGCGATGATGCGGCCAGTGGTGTCATCAGTGGTGAGCCCAAAACCCTCATCAACAATGGCATAGATGGAGTCCTTGCCAAATCGCTTCTCCAAATATTGGCCAATGTGCTTTGCGCCATGGTAGCCAGAAACTTCTTCATCCATGCCCAACGCTACCACAATAGTTCTTGTAGGATTGAAGTCCTGCTCGCACAAGAGCTCTAAGGACTCCATAATCGCCAGCACTACGTTCTTACAGTCAGCAGCACCGCGTCCGTAGACATACGTGCCATCGAAATGACCCGAGAATGGAGGATACGTCCAATCTTTCAAAGTGTCTTTTTGAACAGGTACCACGTCTTGGTGGCCGGCAAGCATCACCGGTTTCAAGGACTCGTCGGAGCCTTTCCATACAAACACAAGTCCGTAAGTGTTGACACGTGTCACCTCAAACTTCGCGTATACTGCGGGAAATGTCTTTGCGAGATATTTGTGAAATTTTTCAAATTTGGTCCAGTATTCTGGAGCTTCATCGACAGCGGGAGGATCATCGAATACCTGCGTGTCAACCTGTACCATACCAGATAAGGTCTTGGCAGAGTGAAGTCTATACTCCTCAGAATAGAGAATGCCGTTCACTACCGACAGGTTCTGCTCGTAGGAGTCGGGTCGCTTAATATCCCAAATGGTACAAATACCTCTGTCACTCACGGGCATCAAGTAAATTTTCAAAATGGCAAATAAATTGGTACCGAAAAGCACCACGAGCAAGATGGCAATGGCGCCACCAATTGCTCCATAGTGTTTCCTTCTTTGAGGAATATCATCGAGAGGAAGACCTATCATTGTTCAGTTTTCTCGGGATCCACGAATGAATCAAGACTGTGGGGTTTTTCGATCTTATCTGGCCTACTTATATGTCGACAAACGCGGAATGTCCTCTGGCCGCACGGAATCTCGAGCCGAAATACCCACTGCATGCGCGCTGTCGGCACGTAGTGATAAGGTTGGCGAGCCGACTGGCTAGGCCTACCAGATTTTCTTGGACTAACCGCTCTTGAAATTTAACAAATTGCGCACTTAGAGCAACTCTTAAATTTACATGTTCAACTGGAAACGTTTTTTTCTTCAAGGTTACGCTTGCTGGATCCGAGAACGATACAGAGAGTTCGAGCGCCACTTGCGGCTTTCGGGTTGCCGAAAACAGATCGTGCAGGGTCATTTCCGGGCTCCATTATCTAAAACTTGCTCTACTTCGTTGACTAAATTTCGCTCTAATCTGATTCATGTTCTTCAGCACATTGTTAAAATTTTAAAATTAATCTCATTGGGGGAGGTGATGACTTTGCGATTACATGTGAGGGTAATACTCGTAACCCAGAGAGTGTGAGCCTAAAAACTTAGGCAACCCCGCACTTGCTAGCGAGATATGGATACTTCATACGTCGGGGGCAATGTGCTACTAACGTGTAGCGATTGGCTACCAACACTTCCAGTACCCTACGTGCAACCTGCAATATTCTCAAGATGATTTCATAGAGGTTTTTTTCGAAGACACAAATCGTATTCGAAGAATTCGTTATACCACGACTAAAAATCTAGATATCTACAGACAACAAACCCGTAACACGTTTGGATAGCGATCTGGGTCACGAGGAAATATGACTTTGCCAAGCCCTAGCTACTCCCCTCACTCTACTCGCCGTTCATGCTATGTCAGTCTGACAGCACCATAGAGGATGTCACTTGGGGCATGAGGATCGAAGAGCGGCGTATTACCTGATTGTAACGATCGAAGTTCGAATTGACTTGCCAAAAATAGCGGTGAAAAGAAGACCCGGTCAGAACCTGTAGCCTGATCAAATTGGTTCAAATGGATGCACAAGATGTGCCCTTGTTTGACCAAAAATACTCTTCCATTCACAATATTTCACATCCTGAAGATCACAGAAATGTTTCCACTCTAACCCATTCATCGGGATGTTTACTTTTGAAACTCACCAAACCCTTTACATTTCTCCGCTTTCTCGGGCTGCCACCAACTTCTTGTTTTTTGTTGTTTTTTTTTGAAGACACCAATAGTATTACAAGAAGTTGTGACACCACAACCAAAAATATTGTTCAAAAACTGATTCCAAGCACTTCCGTCAAGATTATTTGCCCCAATAGTCACAAGGAATCAGAAGGATTTATCCCAAAGCAAAAATTTGTGAACTACTCCTTTGACCTCCAGTGTAGTTCTGAAACTTCTTCAACATGTTGGCATTTGGATGTTTCCGCAACGCATCTCGAAGAAAAACTCCTAGATTTTACCAAAAGTTGCAATTCATTTGAGCGAGAATCCTCATCTTTACAAGAATTCAAAGAAGAGGGTTCCAATAAGATTTACTCAGAAGGTGGTAGGCGATTAATCGAAGCAAGTGAACCTTCCGAGGCTGTGTATTTTGCTTGCTAAGTGGGTACAAGTACTAGCGTATTTCCTCCCACCAACATTAAACCATCTCTTGTATTTTTCGAGTCTCTGGTAATTTATCACTTGATTCTATCTTCTTGTGTTCCAGTGAAATCCAGAAAGCATGTTCTTGAAATGTGCTCGCCTTTGGCTGCGATTCCTCGCCGGCTTCGAGATTGTCATTGGATTGACAATATCGCAGAAATAAAATTATTTCTGGGGGCTTTCTGGAAGCTTTCCAGTTCTTTGTGCTCCCAGAAGTTGATATTCATCTCTTGTATCCCGACCTTGAAACATTGCAGTTTCTTCAAAAAGTCTCTGCAGTGGTCAAAAGGGCATCTTGACTAGAAAGCTTTCGATTGACGTCCTGACCAAACCCAGTCCCCAGCGATCGTGCCTCCAGAATATTTACTCTCTGACATTCGACTTGTGTGACTATAGTGCTTTATGGAAAGCGCGTCTTTCGGGGTACGATACTGAGAGTGAAGGTTTGATTGCTGAGGAGAGGGATGGCCAAGAGATCCAGGTAATTCACAACTTGAAAATTGGCCAGATTTAGGAAGGTTGACATTCATTACTATTGCGATGACAAATTTCAAAATGAAGAAGGAACCTCGCGAGTTTGACCGCACGAGCAAGGTTCTCTTTTTGATACTGAGGTGGTCGGATATGGAGGGTCTTGAGAATCTGTTGTATCACTTAATAGCAGCGAATTACCTTTGACATTTATTGAGTGTGATGTGAGTGCAAAACCTCCTGTCAAAGGTATCGTCAAGAGGGCAAAAACTGTAAGGTTCCGCAATAACATCGAGTCCCGGATTTTTCACCAGCCCACACATTGTTTGAAGAGGAACTAGATCCCTTCTGCGCCAGTCTAAACGAGGCGTGCGGAACGAGGCACAAGCCCATTTCAAAGTATCACAGAGATAGCCAGTCTTATCCCCCTCATCAGGAAACCCAGGCACCGGAACTACCTTAGTCCGACAGCGAGTCACCTTTTCAAAGTCTATTCACGCCGAACTTAGACTTGTCTGACCCTTTGTTTCAAAACACTGGACGATTTAATATAAAACCTTCGGAGAGGAAGTTGCAGTGGAAAGTAATGATCATCAAAAGAGAATCACAAGGACTCCGCCCCCAGTACAATTTGTTGGGGCCGCAGGGAAATATCTCTAGGTCTCATTGAAACCAGTGCCAAGATTATGTTAGTAACACTTTCAAATCTCAACGTAGCGTTGCATGAGCTTCAAAGCGCCATACCGCGGACTAATAGCCGCTTTAGCACATTAGTCCCGGCAATATGTAATAAAGGTGAATGGGCTTTACGGAGAACTCAAGAGCTTCTGATTATTTATGAAGAGTTTTGCAGCCAAAATGTGGAAACGCTTGTGGACAGGATTGCACTTGTCACCGCATATCAGAGATTTATCATGGAGACAGAGTGTTTGCGAAGAGACAAGGAAAGAGACCTCGAAAAAAGCTATATCGTTGGCTTGGTAAAGTTCCAAGCCTCTCAGGTTATGGTGCATACAGCAAATCGAGGATCGCATTCAAATCATTTTGAGGAATCTTAAATTGGTAAGACTCGACTTGAGACTTACAAATGACACTTTCTTGCCTGGATCGAAATAGCTCCTCATCTTACCAAAACAGTGTTTAATATCTGTCCCATTTTCGCTTTATTTCTCCAGTGAGTTCAGCGAATATACAACACCTTCTACACCTTGGACGAGAAAGGTGGTTACTCTCTGGTCTAGGAACAAAAGGAGAATCTCAAATGCCGACCTCACAAAACCCATTTTAGTGAAGTAAAAATAAGTAGAAAGAGAATCAAAGGCAAGGTGAGGCTAATTCGATGGCTAGAAGAGTAAATACGTACTTGAATGAAAACATTAAAAGAAACAAAACCAGAAGAGAGTACGAGATTCTTTCAAAAAAGAATGTTTTAAGCCACATCTTTCGATTGTGTTCTGTTTTTGTCAGTTAAGGCAAGACGGAGAGATTCTACATGGTATTAACACAGAACACTATGGAGTGATTGTAATGACAAGAAGATGCTCACGTCATTTTCTTGTGGGCCAATGAGCGACATAGTTTTTGTGAATATGCCGAGGGATATGCCTCTTCCAAATTTTCAGTTAACAAATTGCGAAATATTGGTGGATCCGTTAACCTCAATTCTTACTTATGTACAAGATTATGACAACTATTGGAGAAAAGCTTCTTTAGTTCTGACAACTGTGTCCACTTTACGACTGTGTGGGTCGAATGTGCGGACTGCAACTGCATTTTTGGGGATTTTCTTGTTTGAACCACCTTCTATCACAGTTCCAGCAACAGTCTCAGGCAACACCTTAGGCAAGTATCTACTCGTCAATTCATGACGGGTTTCCTTATCAAAAACACCTGGTTCGGAAATGAGGGTCTCAATCTGTGCTTTCTCCGCGCTTCCGATAATCTTGTCCTTGTACTCTTCCAACTTAGTCTTAATTTCCTCGGCTTTAGCCGCTTTAGCATCACTGCTGTAATAAGGATGCGCCCGGCCAGTGTAGTCGACAGAGATCTTGGAGTCGAATTCCTCTACAAAGGCCAAATATTCAGTCGATCTCGCCTCAAAACCCTCTTTTGAGATCTCGCCTTTTCTGTGCAATAAATCGAACTCGTAAATTGCATCGAATGTGGCTTGCTCGCGAGCGTACTCGTGTGTTTCATTTAGGGCTAATTTTCTGCTGATGAAAAGCAATCTCGAGGCACCAGATTTGACATGGTCTCCGCTTATTTTGGGAAGCAATTCCGAGATGTGAGTAGCATATGACGCCATTTTCTCAGAAGTGTCCTTGGCTAATTCTTCCGCCCTTCTTTTCAACTCAGGCTGTGCAAGGAGTTCTTTTCTGGACATTCTTGCTTCCTCGATTTCAGCCTGTTTGGACTTCAAGGGCTTGTAGCCAAATCTTCTCACTCTAGGATCGAAATGGGGTTTTGGCAACTGCAAATCTCTCTTCAAGGCTACACCCACATATTTTCTTAATGGGTGGAAGGGATCCAAGTAGAATCGGACGTATCCAGGCTCCAAAGCGTAGATGGTGTGGTCTTTACCAAGCCCGACATTCTCCCCCGGGTGGATCTTGGTACCTCTCTGTCTCATGATGATCTGTCCTGTCTTGACGAAGTGATTTTCGTACGCTTTGGGGCCCAATCTTCTACCTGCAGAGTCGTTTTTATTGGTCTTCGACCCAGACACCTTTTTTGTAGCTGTACGAATATGGACCAAAACCCCCGAAGGAGCCTTCAAGGAGGTCCCAACTTGGGATATAAGGCCCAGTTGTCTAAGAAATGACATGTTGGAAATGCTAAAATAGTCACTATAGTGAGCTGTTCGGTTTTTTTCACTGTCTCTGGGTCTGATTGTGCGCGCACTGAAAAAATGTATTGAGGAAAAAACTAGCACGTGATGAAATTTACCTCTATCAGTATAATCACCAAAAACATGCGCGAGGGAGAAATTCCCAAATCAACCAATTGAAAAAGTTGCGCAAGCCCGGAATCGAACCGGGGGCCCAACGATGGCAACGTTGGATTTTACCACTAAACCACTTGCGCTGTGAAAATGAGCTCCGCGACGGGGAATTGAACCCCGGTCTACCGCGCGACAAGCGGTAATTCTAGCCACTAAACTATCGCGGACTTCTTGTGATCTGTAGACTCTTATTTTATAACATTTCCAGTGTTGACATAGCACTATATGCAGTATAACGCTAAGTGCAGTCCTTATTGGTCTCAGATCCTTTGCAAATTGAACATATCACTCTTCTAGTAACTGAAATGGTCTTTAAAAAAAGAAAAAATGTGATGTGGACCGAGTTCTACACTAGGTGCATATTCGGGAACTGGTTAACTTCCCCTTTAACCAGATTTTTCAGGCAAAAAAAAGAAGTTTGGTTTGCAAACCACAAACATGACATTGAGTGCGCGCAACTAAATCTGACTAGTGATAAAACCCTGAACGCTAATTCAATTCGAGTCGAGTGAGTAAAAGCGCTACATAAGTTCCAGTTGAGTTGTATTATTCTATTCACTTTCTCGATTACTTTTTCCTTGAGCTTAATGAAATTGGCTGCTTCCCCGATTTTTCCTTAAACGTTTTTATTTTAAGATATCACCAGTTACGAGAAATTGGAATATAAGTTAAAATATTCTGGTTGGTTTTGTTGTTAACATGAAGAAAAAAAGATATGTGACAAAAAAAAAAAAAGTTCAAAGTAAACTAAGTGGTCGAGAGGACAGTTTTTAAACAAGAAAGCATCACCGTTTGATTCTAAACCACTGATTTATCAAAAAGGCAAGACCTTCATCATCGAAGTCCCGTGGTTGAAGTCAGTGGCCAAGTAAGAAAATCTGATTAACGTTGCAATCCAGACCTTGTAATACATCGGATAAGTCCTAAGTTCTCTCTGTTTCTTATTTTTTTCAAAGACGCAAGTCGTATAACAACATTTTTCAAGCAGTGCGGTAGAAACACTACGAATTGCCACATGAATAATGGGTCAGGTTACTGTTTTATTTGGAAAGGGTCGCAGATTGGTGCAGGGACTCTTTCTAGAGGATTTAAAGCAAATTATATGTCTCCTAGGTAACCCTTTCTACACTCAATAGGTGTTATTTCTTACTCAAGTATAATTCAAGTCTCTGGTAGGCCAATGATCTAGCCAAATTTGCTTGAAGAAAAAACCGTAGCGCCGTTAAAAGGAAAACTTGATACCTTGGAACTCCAGACTGGTTACTCTCAGATACTGTCTCAAAAAAAGACTCTGAGTGGTCACAAATTAAAATAACCCCACTGATTTTTCCGTACTGTTCCAATAAAACATTGTTAGGTTGCGGTCTGGTATGTTGGTCTTGATGTGTTCCTCTTAAGTGTAGACAGCGACTCTGAGCGTGCCTAAGATTATATACGCTTTTTTTGAGAAGCAAATATTTTTCAGATTATAATTGACCAGATTGACAACTGTTCTGAGTCCTATTCTGGTGCAAGTCAAATCGATCGGGCTCAAAGATCTACTTTATTCATTGTTTGCATCCGCGCCAAATTTCGCAGCCACTCTAAAATGCTGGATACTATCGTACACCAGCACCGAAATCTATACTTTGATAGTTTGATAGACAAAAATACCTATCCAGTATTGGACGCGACCAACGGTACTCTGAGTTTCAGCGGAAGCGAACCCTCTTCGCTCGCCTTGCCTACTGTTTAAGATTGGCTACTCTTTCATCGATTCAAAGAAACATCTTCTTACCAACTGAAGCAGAAGGGTATCACGGTCGCGAGACTCACGCCGTCTGCTGAAAGGTCCACCAAGGTTTAAGACGACCTTGACGAAAGTGTAAATATGGTTATGAATTCATGAAGCTTATGAGAAAACGAAGGATACGCATATGGCTTTTGTTTGAAGACAATCGCGCTATAATATGGACGATCATGACTACAAGTTGCGATTTCAGGTATTTCATAGATTCATATATGTGCTTTTATAGCTTATCACCTATGAGGCGCAATGCCCAATGGACCCTATAGCTAATTCTTCTGTCCTCATCGATTGCAAATGTTTGTGGGGGAGCTATCGTGTTTCCCTGAGCGTCTAATTTTTCCTCTTGATCTTGTGTTTCTTGGAGCTTTGGTTCGAAGTCTGACAACTTCAATTCATATGCATAAGTCATTAAATTATCAATCTCTTGACCCATTTGTTCTTTCAAAGCAGGATTTTTCGTGATCACAATTGCGTTACTCTCCAAGTCTAAGCTGTATGCTCTTTTAGTATAGTTTGAAGAGCCAATGACAGTGATAGATGGAATGTCTTCCTCGGGTACGGAAAGCCAAATACCCTTGGCATGGTAAGACCAGCCACCTGGCGTATTGACAACTCCGTTTTGCCACTCGTACAATTTAATTAAGTTCTGTTTGCCTCTCTTACTGACCTCTTCCAAGAACTTTTTGGCAATCAATAAATATGCTTCTGGAATGTAGTAGGAAATCCCGGAAGACTTGTAGAATGAGTTTGCCTTTGCGGATGCTGTAATCAAGGTTCCTTCGGCTTGACCGTTAAGAAACCTTTCCTGTATTTGGGGAAGCATATTAAAGTAGCCGGCAGTGAACCACCACTTGATTTTTGGGGAGTCCAAATAAGACAAAAGTCTAAGGATTGATGGCTTTTCCGTAGACAAGTCATTAGTTGGTTGCAAGAGTGGCGTGAACTGAGATACCGCGTAAACAATGGTATCATGTTCCTCAGTATCTTCAAACTCTTCCAATGTACCGAGTTCCCGTTGCTTGAGTAAAGGCTCCAAAAAAAATGACGAGTCGCTGATGAACCGCTGAAGATTCATGTCCGGTTCACAGGATTTGTTAGACGAGGGCCATGATAATCTAAAATTTTGAAATGCTTTTGGATGAGCTGTGGTGGTCAACTGATAAGATAACGATGAAATCGCCTTCTGAACTGTGAAGTAGTAGTCGGTTAACCTTTTGTTTTTGAAAACATAATAACGGTCCTGGCGGTCCGTGAAATAGTCTTCTGATAAGTTTGCACCACTCAACATGATTTCGTCGTCGAAGCCGTAGAGCTTCATATGTTGCAAACCGAAACCTTCGTTGGCACGTTTGGGCATCCAGTTTTTCTTGAACCCCGCCAAGTGGGGAGTGTGATACATGCGAACATCCACTCTGTGCTTACCAAAATTTTCCACCAAGCTAATAAGCAACAGTGCCAGGCAAGGCAGATGCGGAGCCTCACGGGTTCCCCGTAATGCATCGGTCAAAACGTACAATTTCAAGTCTTCATTTCTCGCCAAGGCATCTTCCAAACACTGCACGAGTTCATCTTGTGTCTTTCCCAAGTATAGCGAGCTCAAGAAAATTCGCGTTTTTGCAGAACCAATCTTCTCCTTGAGCGTGTTGTAAAATTCCGCCGGCAGCAGAAGAATACGGACATCCGATCCCCTAATTGCAAACCGCGGGGCAATGGCGTCCAATTGCTGGAATATGGTAGCTAGTCTGGGATGAAAGCTGGCCGTGCGTTCGGATGAAAATGCTGGGTTATTGGTGGCATAGTGTCTGTGTTGTTCGGTTACAGCCGAGCGCCCGAAAACATAGTTATAAATTGACCCGATCATTCTCTGACGGCTCGGATATACTATGGCAGCGATCTTCTTCAATGCCATAGACGTCTTTGCACCAACAAATGTGAAAATAATGTGGGGTTTTGAGCTTGTTGTCTGTAGTGTACTGAATCCCCTTAAAAACGAGTCAAGGTCCAAGGAGACAACGAAATTGAGAGTCTGTTGAAAAATAGAGAAATGCTGTGTTCTCTTACGCTTAGATAGCGAATGGGCGTGTTCTTCTTTTGCCGGTGGAGCTTTGCACGAAGAGGACACACGTAGAAAGAAGAGAAGGGGAAGTAGAGAAAATCGTCCTCTCACTCTGCGCCTTTGAGATAAGACATTGTGCGACACGCAGACTCAATACAATATCGCGGCAGACGATCGACCTTCGAACCACTCGTTAAACCCACACATGCAATCAAAAACTATATCAGCAGTTGAAAAAAAAAAAAAAGTAAAAGTAAAGAAAATATTGAAAATGTATACAAATCCCTCTGACATATTCCCAACAAAGCTTCATGTGAATCTTTGCAGCGCTTGTCAAATTCCAAGACTTGTGTTGCCTCATCCATATCCATTCTAAGGCGTCGAGGTATATGCATCAGATAAATTCACAACCTGGTTCATTTCCCGCAACAAAATCCATCCAACAAAATAACTTCTTTTTCCGGAAATAAATTGTAATATTTATTATCTGAGGTGATCACGCGACGACAAGTGTTTAGTCAGGAAATAAACTTAACTTCTCACAGGGCGCATAACCACTAGATGGCTCAAGGCTTGGCAATTACTCGTTGGAGATAAGAGATGCCTTGGACCACACTCGAACAATTGCCTATAATGGAAAGATCTCCTCAAACTTGTGTTGTGTTGTTCAATTGGCAGAGAGATGGATATAATTATTGATTCAATGTATCCAAGATGTAACATACGAAAAAAAGTTGGGGTATTTTCAATTATGATGATCCGTCGAGGATCTTTCAAACTCACATAGTATTTCGTCAATGGGTGGGTCTTTGCACCCGCCTACAAAGAGAAGTTCTCGATTGAAAAACTGAGATTCGAATCCACGATTTGTATGTACAAGAATAACGAATTAAAATAATTCGACTGGCTATCTTATTTGCGACCTTTTGCGGCTTTGACGACCAAAATGTCTCCATCTTCCACTATGTATGTCTTTCCCACTCTCAATTGCTTACCTTTGCTTTTGAGTGCAGCTTCGTCAATAGACCCGGATTCATTCTTCACATCTTCCCACTTGTATACTTGCGCAGATACGAAGGTGCTTTGCAAATCGGTGTGGATTGCTCCGGCAGCTTCAGGCGCCGTAGAGCCTTCCCGCACAGACCATTGATGAGCCTCTTTCGGTCCACAAGTGTAAAACGATATCAAATGTAAAACCTCCCGTATGGCGTCAACAATTTCAGCAATTGCGCTAGGTTTATTTCTATGTTCTGCAACAAACACCTCTAGATCGTTTCCCTGGAGCTCGTTTAATTGGTGCTCGTAGCTGGCACAGAACAATCTGAGTTTGTCTTGGGGACAATGTTCCTGAATCCAGTCTTGCACTCGGTCTACAAATTCATTCGTGTTTTGCACGTAATCTTGTGCGCTCACATTTAGCAAGACAACCGTGGGCTTAGCAGTAAGCAAATTGAGGGGGTTGATGATGTCGATCTCTTCGTCCGACCATTGTTCAGAGGCAACTTTTCGTCCAGTGTATAGTAAGTCCAGAATCTTCTCCAAAGTGTCAACCTCAAACTTCACAGCAGCCTTATCGTGGCCGGGCTTTTTTACCTTCTTATTTGCTAGTTCGAGAGCAGTCTCGATATAATCTAGATCCTTCAATATGAGTTCATCGGTGACGATGGTCATGTCCCTCACTGGATCTACGCTGTGCTCTATGTGTGTGATTTCATCATCTCTGAACCCACGCACAAGATGGAATATCCCATCGACTTGTCTAATGTCAGCAAGAAATTTGTTTCCTAAGCCTTGTCCGCTCGCAGCATTTCTCGTCAAACCTGCAATATCGTAGATTGAAAGGGACGTGGGCACTTTCTTTTCGGACCGAAACAATTTCTGGAAAAGGTCTAGTTTCTCACTCCCCACAACAACAAATGACTTTTCTGCGTCGATTGTAGCGAACGGATAGTTCGCTGGATTTCCCAAGGTAGATTTCGTGATTGCCTGGAAAAATGTGCTTTTGCCAACATTCGCGAGCCCCACAACACCCAGAGATAAATTGTTGCTGACTCTCCCAAGATACTTTTGCCTGGGCTGCGCAGCCTTTTTGGCCATGAGCCTACATGTTGACGAAAGCTGCCGGAGTGTTTGCATCTTTAATTTTTGGGCTCGCTTCACCTGAAGAAGAAAACAAGGCTAATGCGGATGGGTTATTCTGCATTCAAGAATGAGCGATGTCTCCAAGTATGACACAAATAAACAGAAGAAAAATGCACAAAACAAGCTTAAGAGTATGATGGTGATCGATCTATTGCTATTAAGATTTAAAAGTCTGTTCTCCTTGACTTGGGTCCGTAGCTCTTTCGTTGACATGTTAGCACGGCTAATGCAAACCAGCTGGCCCCAAGTACTGCCTGCGAAGGCAGGCCTAGCGGTAGCTCAAACCAAGCTATTTCAGAGCTGTACGTAGATATTAGCGCAAGAGAAGCCGAGAATACAGCAGAAAATTGCAAAAGCATGAATGTCTCGCTCAAAGGAAAACAGTCTAGGAACCAATTTAGCGAGATTTGCGGAATCAACCTGCTAGCCAATGCAATGGAGCCTATGTTATGTAGACAGTCAGCGATATCTAGTATATTTATGGTTGCCCGATGACGGCAGAAGAGCCAGAAGAACCACAGCAAAACACAGGCACAGGATACCAAAACTGTCTTGCACACCATACTTAGCAGCTCTTGGCTCTTGAAGTTAAAAAGACATTTTTTGGCGAGGAGCGTCCATATGCAAAATTGAGCAATTCCCAATAAAGCTAGTGAATTGGAGCTTGGAATGCTGGAATATAGGGGATACCGGGCGGCATATTGGGCTTGGGCACTCGTCAGCCAGCAGTATATAATGTTAGCAGCTGTATGCGTGATTGACCACACCCACGAGTAAAGTAAGAAATCGAGAGAAATTGCATAAATTGATCCCCGAAGAATAATTTGATGTGTAAGCTCAAGCGACGCTAGTAATTGAAATAGCTCAAATGGAATGAAGAGTAGAGAGAGCATGGCCAGGACTAGCATTCGAGCGGGCAAACAGAGTGTCGTAGCATTCGCGCGATTCAATACTCACCTTTAGTTTACAGGAGGAACATAACGTGAGCCAAACCACATAAAATCTACGAAACATGCCTATTTCTGATACTCAAACCAAAATAATTAAGAAGGATGTGTTGAAACCAAAAAAAAAGAACAAGAATTGGTTGTCACCACCAACAGGGAATTGGAGTAAAGTACCGACCATGCGCTTCCAATCGAAGTACAATGTGCTAAAAATGAAGGATACCCGATAAGAGACGATTGCCATACTCATTTTAAGAAAGCTTGGTGGCATCAGATACATGAATGAGTATGAATTTTGTGGTTCTGGGAAAGATTAGTAAACTTAACCCCTCTTATCTTGACACGGTAACAGACGGCCATAGTTACGTGACGTTCGAAACAAGCTAGAGAAAATTTCAAATGAATGTGTTTTCCAGTCTTATGGAAAATAGCTCCTTTAAAAGGATTACTGTTCTACTTGGTTTATCCTCCTAACTTAATAGCTGTACGTAATAGTTGCAACCTTAAATTCGGGCAAACCGGTCGAGGTGAATATTCCTGAAAAGTTGGAATAACAAGTGTTGTTAACTTAGAGATTTTAATAAATAGCGTGAGACTTCACAAAAATTCGATCTTAAAAACGACTGTACTGTTTCTATTAAAGATTGTAAATCCATAGAGGCTTATGTACCCGCTCAACGCGCCTGGTTCGCGGCTCGCATTATATCAGCGACTGTCAACGGTCAAGTCAGAAATCATAAACCCTTTTCAATATGGTCGTGGAGGACACCAACGGATACTGGGACATTGTTGTGTCGTCCCTTCAGGATATATGTAACGCCAATGACTCTCTTTCTTTTGACGAGATTTATAGCGAGCATGATGAGAGCAAGTTGAACTCTCTTGATGAGGCCGAGCTAGAGAAGCTAAAAGAGGATATCAACGATCATTTGCTGAATATAGGCACGGCGAAGCGCATTATTGCTACATCACAGCAAAACTTACAAACACTTATTTCCACTGCTGAAAAGGCACAGCAACAACAACAACTACAACAAAAGCAACAAGCACTCAATGTCGGAAGACCAGTTCGGGGTCTGGTGGGCAATAAGTTGGGCAGAGGAAATAGCAAAAAAGGAAATGCACAGGGACGACTGTTCTGGGTTTCCAAATACGACTCTGACGAGCCAATCATTGTTGGTTCAGAGGTTGCATACAAGCTCAAGAACCGCCATTCAGACGAGTGGATTCAGTGTGAGGTGACGAAAATCTTGGGTGACGGCACCAAGTACGAAATACGTGACCCAGAACCAGATGAGAACAACAATCCGGGCCAGAAGTTCAAAGCTACGTACAAGGAGATCTTGCTCATAGCGTCGCCTGCCGCCACGCCTCGCCTAATATCGTATCCACATAATACGAAAGTTCTTGCTCGGTACCCCGAAACTACTACGTTTTATCCTGCGGTAGTAGTTGGCCTGAAGAAAGACGGCACGATCAGACTCAAATTTGATGGCGAAGAGGAGGTCAACAAAGAGACAGAGGTGGAGCGAAGACTAGTACTCCCATTCCCAGAGAGGTGACCTTTAATATAAAACGCCGTAATTTATAGGCAAATCACACGGCTGGAGAACAATGAAGCATAACATGATTGTACTGTCGTCTCTATTTTAATGTGCTTTCATACATTTGGAATGCATAGATACAAGGGCGACTTCGCATGAATCGTAGATTTAGAGTCTCCAAAAGTAAAATGGAGGTGAGGAATCTAGTATTTCTACTTCCTATTTTTCTAAAATGTCCAAATTATTTAATTCAAGATAGTGCCAATATCTCCCCATTTCCAAGCGTCAGCAAAATAAGCACGTCCAACATGCTCGCACCACGTGACGTTTCCTGCGAAAATCTGTTTACGGCGAAATAATCGACGTCGATCTTCAGAGATCTACAGAAATACCCACCAAGTGTTTCGCAATGGACGATATAGATATTGACGATTACTCAAGAGTATGTTAGACGATAAGGAGAAGGTGAACCACTGCGGCTAGATAGCTGCTGATGAGCGGGCAATGTACAAATTGGCGTTTGGTTTTTTTGCTGGTGAATACTCGACGGTGCGATGTGCTTGCAGGGATGTTCCACAAAGTGGCATGAGTTGTAGATTGATTCGACCAGCTTCTCACTGAGTAGGGGAATCATCTCTGGGCTCCATTTACCTTTTCTGTGAAGTGTGCCAGTTTGCATTTGTGGGCATTTGCTTTGAAAACTGCACGACTTGAAATATCTCTATTATTTGAGTTGAGAATGGTCAGCGTGGAAGTCGAACGCATATTAAATATTTCCTTTCGCAGAATCAAAGCCTTCTCTTAATTTTATGAAGATCGGTTTGCTAATATTTCTAGGATCGTTCCCCTTCTGCAAGAGACTATCAGGCTCCTCGGGGAGGAGACCCCAGAAGGGAGAGGAGAGCAAGCGGCAGAGGTGACAGGAGAGAGGAGGTGATATTTGATAGGAGTGACAGAGAAGGCGGAAAAAGGGAAACAGATCACGACGAAAGAAGGGGCGGCTTCTCCAGAAGGGACCGCGACATTGGCGACCGTAGAGACCGTGGCTCGTACCGTGACCGTGACGGGTACCGTGAACGCGAGCGTGGCGACAGAAAAGATGTCGAGCGTAATTATGAGAACTCCATCTTCATAGGTAACATTCCGTTCCGAACGACCACTAGAGAAGTCGAGGCCTTGTTCGGACGCGATTCCCGCATTGTACATGCAGATGTCATCATAAACAGAGGCAAGCCTCGTGGTATGGCCACGGTGGAGTTCGCGTCGAAGCAGGAAGCTGCTGATGCCATCGCCAGGTTCGACGGAACCAACCACTTCGGCCGCGAACTCTTCGTCAGACAGGACTACCCTCCTCCAGAGGAGAGAAGAAGAGGAGAGGGCAGAGACGACAGAAGAGAGAGAAGGGAAGAACGTCCTCCAAAAGAGAGAAGAGAACGGGTTACTGCAGACCCGCCATCAAAAGTTGGCACCGAGGTTTGGGTCGGAAACTTGCCATTTGCAACCAATTGGAGAAACTTGAAGGATATGATGCGTCTGGCTGGAGCCGTCTCGAGAGCCGATGTGATCCAAGACAGGTGGGGCAGATCCAGAGGGTTTGGCACTGTGTTCTTCAGCACCCCGGAGGATGCGCAAGCTGCAATTGAGAGGTTCAACGGAGAGACCTACGAGGGCAGACAGCTCGAAGTGCGTCTCAGCAGGGACCCCAGAGAGAGAAGAAAACCCGAGCTTAGAAATTCCTCTTTTACTGAAGGCGTCACTGGCGAAGGTGACGTGTCCAACGTGATCTATGCTGACAACTTACCATATATTACCACCGAGACCGACTTGCACGAGTTATTTGAGACTATTGGACGCGTGAACAAGGCCGAGATCCAATACAATCATCAGGGAAGGCCTAATGGAACGGCGGTGGTTGAATTCGAGCTGCCGGAACTCGCAGAGGTTGCCATTAACAATTTGAACGGTTACAGCTACGGCGGAAGGAGCTTGAAGATTTCTTACGCCAGAAGATCTGAGCCCTTGGACGCTCCAATGGGCACTCCTATGGATGCTGAACCCATTGAGCAATATGCTGACCAAGGTGCAGAGGGAGATGCCATTGATGAGGAGATCCAGGATGCGCCAGAGCAATCCTAGAGGACCACCTTAAACTACAAAAAACGTAAATTAAATATTGTCTTGAATAAAAAATAATTTAGCCATGCCGCACACTGTTGTAAGTAGTAAGGCATGCGATAGCTTGGTCAACGTGAGATCAGAGGTGCGAGATCTCTCGTATGAGTTCCTCCATACATTTTCGCGAACATATTAATAATCAGGAGGGTTTCCCACACAGTTTTGCTGTGCTTTTACAGTAAAAATCGAAACAACTTTGTCGGCCATGCCTCATTTCCAAGCCCATCACGCATTCATCGCGGTCTTCATAGCGGGCTGTATCTTTGCCTTCCATTTCAGGCTTCGAATTATTGAGAGGTTCGACGTTTGGAGAAATCGTCAGAGGTGGCACAGACTATCACAGAGCCTGGGGTCCGGGTTTGAGGATGATATGGAAGCAGGGCTCAGCAGCAATCAATTTGACTTGAGTAAAAACATCATTAACGGGGATCCGCGGACACTCGATGAAAGCGCAAAGGGAGAGATTCGCAAGTTGATGGCAGAAGAGAATATCTCATTTGACAAAGCTCGCCTAAAATACTTTCAAGAAAAGCTCTCACAGAATGGTATTGGTGCGGACGGAATTCCACGAGACTCCAAAACTGTGACTTTTTGAATGGGGGGAATGTAGTAGAGCTGACGACGTATGAACGAAATAAATATGGCCCGAAAGAGATAAAAGCGAAAACGAAGTCAGGAGAACGTTGAGCTCAACTTGCCGCTAGTAGAACTTCGAATATTTGTAGCTCGATTAATTCATATTGAAGAAATTTTCCTCTATCTCGTGACTCAGATTTATCAACTTACCGCGCGAGCTTGTGGTCCAAACCGCCAGTACAAACTTGGCCTACGTAGGACAACACTTTCGTTCTTCCAACCCGAGATATGATGAAGTTTGTGGCACTTCATCAATTTGATTTGTAGGGGCCAAGAGTGAAACGGCCATCAACTTCATCGCGAATGAACTCTGTGGAGAGGTTCCCGTACTTGTCACCCCAGAAGATGTTAGCGACAAGATCGCTGACCTCTTGTGGACCAAGGAATTCTATGATTTGGAAGACCCTCAGAAGTTTTTCTCAGTGGAAAAGAGCCCCATTGACTCCGGATCCTACTTGTGGGCCACAGTATCATTCCAGAAAATGATGAGACCAAAGCAATATTTTGAACATCACTTTCTCACGGCCACGGACGTCATCGTAGGATGGCAGCCCGAAACTAGCGACGAATTCAGGGAAACTGTTAACGTGTTTGTCATCTTAGGCCTGGACAAGACCCCTCCAAGACACTTGATCATGGACAGATACAAGTCGTATCGCCAAAAGTTGTCCATCCCCGAAGAGGCAGAAGCCGATCTTCAATGGGACAAGGTCTATATACAACGCAGGGGATCTCCTACCGATGAGGAAACACAGAGAAATCTCGAAGAATTTCAGAAATCAGTTTCAAGAGCAGAAGAAAAGTCTCAGACCGATAAAGAGCAGTTCGCCAACTGGACGGAGACTAACAAGGACTTGAGTCCATACGCCCCCCGCAATGATCCAGCTGAAATGACCTGTGTTATCGAATACTTAGAACAATATTGCACCTTGTGTCACACGACTTCGCACCCCAAGAGACTTTGCTCAGTTGCTGGATGCTCACTCTGCCTCAAGAAAAGTCACCCTGCATACAAGTGCAGGTACAAGTGCTCTTGCCCCAGAAGACCAATTCACCTTGACAGACACTGCCCTAGTTTGAAAGAACCGGTAAGACAATTGTACCAAACACCCCAACTCCAGCCACCCACGACTCCACCAAGGCTGCCAGTAGCTCAGTCCAAGAAAGCTACCGGCCAAAAGGCCAACGTGTACTCAGTCTTAGAAATCGAACCAACTTATGAAAATGACCAGAACGAAAACGATTCAGACAAATCGATGATGGAGGAAGACGCTGTGTTGGCAAACGCCACCACCCCAACCGATCCTACCTCGTCAAGTGACGAGGATGAATCCATGGAGTCATCTTCATCCCCCAGCTCTGAGACATCTATGTCGCAAGAGTACTCGGCTACGTCCAGTATGCCACAAGTAGAATCAGTAGCAACCCTCTCAACTGCTACTCCAGTCCCAAAAAGACAATTGAGATCCACCACTCCCCAACTCGCCAACTCGGCCCAAACAATCCCAGCTTCCAACCAGGTACACACGCCTGAGCAAGAAAACTTCGACTCTTCGTCCTTCCAAACGCCCATGTCCTCCATTGGGTCCATTTCAGCAATTCCAGGGATCAACATCCCCCAAACTTCTCCCTCAAAAGTCGCAGAACCAACCAAAGCGTCTTCTGCCTTTATGAGGGAGAGCCAGGCATCGGCGGCAACTCTTGGTGATGGAACATCGAGAATTCCGACCCTCGCCCCCGAGACCCCAGTCCAATCCAGACGGTTGAACCGCTCCCCCTTCCTCTCTCCAGGGAACGCACGTGCCTCGTCGCCAATTCGAGGCCGGGCGCAGAGCGGCTATACCACTGAGGAGGACGACTACGAACGAATCAATACTCGATCAAGGACAATTGATCGGTATAATCAACAGTCTCCAACACGACTGGAACGACTCGCTGGTTTAAGCGGGAATATACCAGGCAGAGGCAGGGGAAGAGATCTCTCTTTCTCTCCCCACAGAACCCTAGGCAGGTCATCTCTGCCTACAAAACGGGAGAAGACAAAATTCAACCCCAAAACCCCCAA